>CP099839.1:11943301-11984801 GCA_030062745.1 Capitulum mitella | reverse complement strand
ACACTGAGATTACAATGGACCAAAAGGATGTACATAAAGGAAGATTCATGGTGACGTCGACTTCTCCAGGCACGCCTTGCGCATGAAAGTAATAAGTGGTATCCTGAAGAACGGCAACGCTAAGCTATTCATAAGTAAATTAAGTATTCCAGAGCTTTACAGAGATATAATCAGCAACTTCCAAACTACATTTAGCAATAGAGTAAGACGTTTGTTACAGGTACGTGGACAGTCCCTTTGGTATAACAACGCAATAAGGGTGGAAGCCAAGTCATTATTTATAAAGCATATGTATGACGCAGGGACACGACATGTTGACTTGCTTGGTACAGATGGAGGTTTGGTATATCTTTCGCTACTGTAAAGATAATATCCGCAAGTGAGAATAATCTTTAGATAACAAAGCTTTAAAAATGCAATTCCAGAAGCATGCAAGAATCTGATAGGTCAGGAGCCCAGAGTATCGTTGAGTTATGAGGAAAACAGATGTTGTTTGATCAGCTGAGATCACGATGCAAGAGTAAACTTAAGGTGTTTTCGAGACCAACATGTTTACAATAAATAACTTGCCGTAAAACACTAGCTGCGCAGCGTATGTGAATGGGTGAAGGATTCAGTATTCATTGCTGGTGAAAAATTCATGAGGTACCTTATAACTGTTCAGCATCAACTAAACTTCCATCGCTACAATTTCGTCCCACACGTAAGTTCTTGTTCTCCAGAAATATAGTTGGAAGCAAGTTAGGTCGTGCATGTTTCGAGTTGGATTATTTGCAACATTTCTTTTACGAATGTGTCGATGTCAGGAGGTTATCGGAAAACGTATTGAGACAACCTAAAAGTATTTTCCGTCTCCCAAATAACTTTGTCGTGGTCCACACAGTACTGTCTGGACACGTTGCTGCACCTCCGGTCAGTAGCGTAGCCAGGGGGTCCTTGGGGTCCTGAGACCCCGAAATTTTTCCAGGAGCGCCTGACTTTAGCCTAAAGGGGCCCCCCTCACCGGGAGAAACAGATCCACTCCTCCGCAAAGATCCCCAAATCCCAGGCAAAGATCCCTCCGGCAGATAGCGGGATGCCCTCTGACCGGGAAAGGTAAGTGGGTACCCCGGCATGTGCCTATTCGAAAGGCGAGTATCGGAAAGGAAGCTCTTTGCAAAGGAACCGCCAGCCAGGAAAGGTTCTCCTGTCATGGAATGGTGTCGGTGTGTCGGGAAGGGCCCACAAAGGGCCCCCTGGCATTTGCCTAAAGGGGCCCCCTGGCTGGGAAAGGCAATTCCACTCCATCTCAAAGGGCCTCCAGACCCCAGGCAAAGACCCCTCTGGCAGGTAGCGGGGTGCCACTGACAGGCGCCCCAGGGGAAGGTAAGTGGGCCCCCTGGCACGTACCTGCCAAAAGGCATATGCGAGAACAGGAAAGAATGCTCTGCAAAGAAGCTGCCAGCCAGCAAAGGTCCTGTCATGGATGGTGTAGGTGTGTCAAGAAGGGAGCCCCAGTGACGTAACGTAAGCCAAAGGACGTAGGGGTCTGATCATCCCAACTCTAGAAATTCTTGGGACGGGAAGGGAGTCCCTTGGGCCGGGCCCCTGGCATATCCTACAGGGCCCCGATGTCCACTGACCTGGAAAGGCCAGTGGACATTGGGGCCTTTCCAAGACACCTTTCCTGCCGGGCAGCTCGTGGCAGGAAAGGTATCTCTGCCTTGGAATGGCTGCCGGATGCCAGAGCCGGGCATGGTAGCGGCATAACTAGGCGATCATCAAAACAATTCAGTGGAAATGTAGGTAGGTTGGCGCCTGGCAGGCTGCCTGACCATTTAGATCCGGAAAAACTGGGAGTTCTGCCGTTAATGGGGCCCCAGTGGCCAAAGCAGCCCAAGCAGATAATCCAGGCCAGCATTCTCAATAGAAAGCTTAGTTATTGTGGGAAAGACAACAAGTTCTTACCAAGTATTCCCAGTGTTCTAACCATGGACAGGGACTTCATTTTAAATCCTTTTGAGGGGGTGCGCGCACCTTCCCCTAATGTTCATTTCAGCTACCCAGAGATGATTTCAGCCCCCCCCATCTTGAAGTGGGGCCTACAATGGTATGCAGGGACCTATGATTGAAATGACATTTAAATTTGGTGAAATATTCTGCCACTTTTTCGAACGGCGGTACTAGGCAATAACCAAATCCAACTTACAGAAAGATCCCCTGTCTGGTTTAGAGGATCCTCTCCTGGAACTTTGGGGTTTTCTAAAAATAGTGAGGGCACCTTCAAAAGCTCGAGAACTCAACAGCTTACTCGATGGACCCTCTAGATGAATTCAAGGAGATGCTCTAGAAGAATCCAGTTGACTCTACTCTGGTCTTAGGGGCCCTCCTTAAACATTCTTAGGGATCCCCTCAAACAATCACAAGAGAATTTTCAAATCAACGAGGAAATGAATGAGGGACCCTGAGAAAATGTTTGAGAGGCTCTCTAAAAATGCCAACAGCTCTCTCGAAAACTCGAGGGGTCTAAAAAATCTCCCCTGAGCCCTTTAGATGAATTAAAGGAATGACCCTCTCCCAGGCCTGAGGGTTCCCTTCTGAGTTCATCTCGAGGACACGCTGATTTTTTTGCGACGCCCCCAAATCTTTGAGATGCTCCGAACATTCAGAAAGGGAATTCTGAACCGGACAAGGCATTGTTTTAGTGGCCCTCTGAAAATATCAAAGGGCCTGTCGAAACGCTTGAGGGCCCACAGAATTCCAAAGATCCCTTTAAACTAGTTCAAGGAGGGGCCTAAAGGCCCTCCCTAAGGCCTAAAGAACTCCTCTGAAATAAAATTTCCTCAAATTCCTTGCAACCACACCCTTGAATTCATTTGCAGGTCCTTGATGTTTTCAGAGGGCACCTCAGCCATAGAAAGGATACACCGGACGAGGAAATGCTTCAGGACTGTTGGGAAATATATCGACAGCCCCACAGAAAAACTCTAAGGGCCTTCAGATGAATACAATGAGTGGCCCGCTAAAATCGAAGGGACCCTTACTGAATTTCTTTTCAGAGTTCGTTGGAATATTTGTGCGTCCCTCAAGCATTTGAGAGGCCCATTGGTATTTCGAAGGGTATCTGAAACATTCAGAATGGGAGTATTTAATCGGACGAGGAAATGTCTGCGGCGCCCTCCGAAAACATTAAAGGGCTTCTCGAAAGGCATGAGGTTCCACACAAACTCAATGGATCATTAAACAAAGGAAGAGACCTCCATGGCGGTCGAGGGCCCTTCTTAAATTTATTCGAAATGTCCTTGATATTTTCAGAGGCACCTCAAATATTCTGGGAAGGGTGAAATGGACGAATAAACGTTCCTTGGGCCCTCTGAAAATATCAGTTGCACCCCTAAAACGTTTAGGGACCCACAAATATCTCCAAAAGACACTTAATATAAATTCAAGGAGGGACATTCCCGAAAGTCTATTTGAATTCGTCTGGAGAACCATTGAAATGTTTGTGGACCCCTTGGACCTTTGAGAAAGCCTTCAGTACCTTCAGGGGGCCCACATTCAGGAACGTAGTTTTAAGCCGGACAAGAAAATGTTTGTGGGCCCTCTAAAGATACCAAAAGCCCTCTCAAAAAGCTTGAGGGTTTCACGAAAAACTCCAATGAACCCTCGAGGTGAATTCAACGAGGACCTTTAAGACCGCCAGCCCTGTCTTGAACTTACCCGGAGGGCCCATTATAGATTTTGTGGGCCTTTAACTCTCTGAGTGGGACCTTGATCATGGTATTTTCAGAATAATTCTTAACAATGCCCTCGTTTGATTTAACGGTTTTTCCTTAATGATTTAGGGGTTTTCTGGAAACATCAAGGGCTCTCTCCTTGAAGGCACAACAACAACTCTAATGATGCTTTTGGTAAACATGATATATATATATATATATATATATATATATATATGTATATATGTATATATATATATATATATATATATATATATATATATATATTCACAATGAGCCACACAACCATGAACACTTCAGTTGACGCACCATCACCTCGAACATAAAGATCCTGGCGAAGGCAACGGATAAACGGCGTTTAGCGGCTCTAGAAACCATATTCATTCGGGATATGGACCCACTAATTAACCGCCAGGTTAACGCGCGTGGAACCTTGCAGTTATTTGAAGCGCCCCCACTAGGATCTGGACTATGAGTATGCGAAAAGATGTTGCGCTGATTTTTCATGTGTTTTTTCAGTGCTGCTTGTCCATGTTTAATTATGTGTCCGAACCAGAATACCCACGTCTTTACTAGCCGTGTACTTTATTTTTCAAATTTAAATCAAATGTTGACCCCATACCCACAAAGGCCCACAAAACAGGCCCACAAAAACTCTAATGGGCCCTCTAGATAAATTCAAGACAGAGCCTGTGGTCTTAAGGGTCCTCGTTGAGTTCATCTCGAGGGCTCATTGGAGTTTTTCGTGAAACCCTCAAGCTTTTTGAGAGGGCTTTGGTATCTTCAGAGGGCCCACAAACATTTTCTTGTCCGGCTTAAAACTACGTTCCTGAATGTGGGCCCCCTAAAGGTACTGAAGACTTTCTCAAAGGTCCAAGGGGTCCACATCATTTCAATGGCCCTCCAGACGAATTCAAATAGACTTTCGGGAGTGCCTCTCCTTGAATTTATATAAAGTGTCCATTGGTGATGTTTGCGGGCCCCTAAACGTTTTAGGGGTTCCATTGATATTTTCAGAGGACCCATGGAGCATTTACTCCTCCATTTCACCCTTTCCAGTATATATGAGATGCCTCTGAAAATATCAAGGACATTTCGAATAAATTTACGGAGGACCCCTTGAGCGCCATGGAGGTCCCTTCCTTCCTTTAAAGATCCATCGAGTTTGTGTGGAACCTCATGCCTTTCGAGAAGTCCTTTAATGTTTTCGGAAGGCGCCGCAGACATTTCCTCATCCGATTAAAAACTCCCATCCTGAATGTTTCAGATACGCTTCGAAACACCTCAAATGCTTGAGGGTCGCACGAATACTCCAAGGAGCCCTGAAGAGGAATTCAGTGAGGGTCCTTTGGATTTTAGCGGGCCACTCCTGGTATTAGTCTAAAGTGCTCTTAGAGTTTTTCTGTGGGGGTGCTGATCTTTTCAGGGAGTCCTTGATGTTTTCAAACGGTCCTCAAGCATTTACTCGTCCGGTGTATCCTTTCTATGGCTGAGGTGCCCTCTGAAAATATAAAGGCCCTGCAAATGAATCCAAGGGTTTCGTTGCAAGGAGTTTGAAGGAACTTTATTTCAAAGGAATTATTTAGGTCTTGGGAGGGGCCCCTCCTTGAAGTGGTTTAAATGGCCCTTTGGAAAGTTTAAAGGGCCCCCTGCGTGGGGAAAACCGAAGTCGCCGGGGCGGTGGTTGACCCCATCGCAAAATCCTCAGTTCCATCAATAGCCGGGTGGGGAGGGTGGGTCGGTAGGGGAGGAGCAAAAGTGGAGGGTCGTTATGCAAATATGTATGTGCATGGTGTGCCTTGTTATAAGGCAGAAAAGAGCATGAGAAGTAACAGCTAGAAATATATTTCTTTTATTCCAATTCGATTTTCAAAGAACAAATTCCTCGCTTTTCCAAACCCTGTGAACGCTGATGGATTTTCTCAAAATTTCAAACCTGGGCCAATGAGAAAATTCTCATTGACTAGCTCTCGATTCCTACCAACTGCACTAAACTCACTCCATAAACAGAGAATCATAACAAGTCAAAAATATCCCCTCGTCTGATCTTGACAGAGGGCCTGATTGACTGACCCTCTGTATCCACACCTTTCAAGATTTCCGAAACTTCTTCTTGGAAAAACAAATGTAGTTTGCGTCATGGAGAATCGGCTGTCGTTTGTTACGATGAAATCGGACGGAAGTTCTCGAGATCTCGGCGGAGGGAGGTGGGGGGGGGGGAAATAAGTCCTAGGTAAATGCGACCTAGCGCTATGAGTACGGGAATAGGGTTAAGGAGGCTCCTTGCCCCCGTCCCCATCTAACAGTGCCCCCATTTTTAAGTTCTGTATCTGTGCCTGTTCATATTGGGATCTTAGTCAGCACGGATTAATCGTGTGCATAAAACCAATGTGTTCGAAAGAAATTGCATTTAACACACATTAACGCATAATGGCAATGAGTCCGATTCCAAGGGAAAGGTGGGTTGGTGAGTGAATCAGTTTCGCATGCTGTTTTCTTGCTGTTGCCGTTGCAACGCAGTGACGTTTGCTTGAACAATCCGCAAAAAGGCGATTTAATGGTGTGCCGCGGAATAGCAACCATTGTTTTCTTATTTTTCGTATATTGCATACGTCTGTCAAGAAGGAATCGTTCCGTCCAACAAGTGAACATCGATTCCAATGCGATCCACCGTATAACAGTGCGTGGGGACAGAACGTTAGTGACACTGACACAAAGGCACATTTCAGCACAGCTACGCTATCGGCGATGACGTGGACTTCTCCTTCCACAGCTGCAGCGCGGCGATCCGGCGGCGGGCGGCCGTTTTCCAGAACGGCGGGACTTTCCCGCGCCATTGCCGCGGGCCGCGGCTGGGGATCTGCTCGCTGACCTTGGCCGGCCGGTGTCCCGCGGCCTGCAGGCCGAACTCTGCCAGTCGGCCGCCGGCCGACAACCGCAGCCGGATGTCTGGTGCCGGGCCTGCAGTTGTAGTGGTCTGCAGCTGCGACAGCAGCAGTGACAGAGCCTCGGCAGACCGACGCTCTGCCGCCACAAGTTCCGGCCGGGTGGGGCGGGCGGCCGATGACCGGCTGCTTCGGATGCTGGACGGCTGCTGGGCGGCTGCTGGACGACTCGGCCGCGCTCGAACGGCGCCGGCTCTGCTTTCAGCCGGGCTGCGCCGTCTTGGAACTCAGATGCGACCGGCAGCCTTTCTAAGACTTCTTATGAATAACTTACTATTAAAACATGTCACACTGCCACTAACGTGTGGAACTGTAACATTATTGGCATGCTGTATCCCCGGGTCTGTGTTTGTCTGTCAGCTACCATAACTAGGATTTCCGTAAGGAGGCCAAGGCTAAAATAAGAAAGTTCGGTGTTATTCATGCCGTTTTATCGCAAACATGGAGAGCTGACCCTACCAAATCGCACATCTGGTGATTTCGAAAATAGAAGTACGACACTTTTCTGCTATGAAGAAACTTTTGCCTTCTACACAAATTGTTTCTGACAATAGCCAATTGGTGAGAACCTCTGACCATGGGGGGGACGCTGACCACTCTACACGTTTGTGCTCAACAGCGTTCTTATATCTCAGATTGGCGATTTTTGGGGACAGTCTAAACACTACACGTATGACCGTTGGACGAATCTGCATTGTCACAAACAAAATAGTGCAACTGATTCATGGAGATCCTTGATGACCACGGATCTCTGCTCTGACGGAGCAGAGATCGGAAAAAGTTTGGCAAGGCCATTAAGCAACAAGTCAGCACTATCTGTAACGTGGACAATGATCAGCACCAGTGGCGGCACCACCGGAGGGACAGCAGGTGCAACTGTTCCACCTCCCCCCCCCCCCATCTAGCTCGGCAAATGTAACATTGCCCCAGTGGCCTTGCATAGAAGGAAAAGATTCGACGACGTCATTTGCTCCCTCTGTCCTAAGTAGGTGGCGCTGCCATTTACCGGCACTACGTTGCACGGGCTCCCGGCTCTCTCGGGACGTTCTGTTAACCGAGACGACTACTCTGTGTCCTGGCGCCACTCTCTCGCGGATCACGGCTCATACTGGCAAGCGTAGGGGTGAGTCGGGTAGCAGGCGTTCATGTCGAAGCCAGTGCGAAACATACGCACGCAGGGTAGGCTGGACGAGTAAGTGTTGCTGCCCGACAGCCAGGAATTTGGCAACGACAGAACGCGGCCGTAGTAGTCGCCGTAGACAGTGGACGTTGGCGTTTCTTTAATGCCGAGCCACAGAATGCCGCCGGACAAACGGTTAGCGAGCTCTCTCAGGATCTGGAACTCAGCCTCGGTCTCCGGCACGGCAGGTGCAGCCCCCTGCTGGTTCGCCTCGCAGCTGCTTCGAATGCTTCCACCTGAAATGACGCTGGTGTAGACGCGGAAATACTTGCTCGTGCCCGTGAACGCCTCGTAGCCGGCGGGGGGCGGAGGCGGCGGGACGTAGGCGTCCTCGGTGGTCGCGTCGCTCTGGCCGCCGGACGCCGGGTACAGGCGACAGAGTGCCTCCTGGCCGTCGTACGTCCAGGCGGCGCAGCCTGCGGCGCGGAAACAGCGCACGCCGCACTGCGGCCGCGTCGTGGCCGACACGCTCGCCAGGGCAGAGTCGGCCAACTGGGTCGGCTTTCGGCTGTACCTGACCCCCTGGGCGCCGGCCGCGCCGGCCAGCGCGCCCGGCGCCCGGCAGCCGAAGCAGAGGAGCAGCGCGACCAGCAGGCCGGCGCCCAGCGGCCAGCACGGTCTCATGCTCAGCCCGCGGTCGACCCGGCGGATATTCGACTGCCCGTTCGCGGCGGCCGCGGCGAGATCGGTCCGGACCGCGCCTCCGTTTCAGCTTTGGTCCGCCGGACGCCCCTCCCACCTCAGGTGTGGTCCTTCGGGAGCCTTTCCCACCTCAGGTGTGGTCCGCCGGGAGCTTTCCCCACCTCAGGCGTGGTCCGCCGGACGCCGCTGGTTCCTCAGGTGTGGTCCGCTGGTCGCTGCTGCAACCTCAGATGACGTCCACCGGGCGCCACTGCTGCCTCAGGTGTGGTCCGCTGGGCGCCGCCACGTCAGTTGTGGTCCGCCGCCATGCAACGTCCATCGAGCTGTCGCGATGCACACAAAACAGCCGCAGTTGTCATGGAGATTGTCGTTGCCGGACGGAAACAGAAGTACAAGGAAAGTCTTTGGTGTGGGTGGAAGTTTGGCGTTAGTCCTGAATGTGTCATTATCATAATTCAGCCTGGAAAAGTTCTGCTGCATTTTTGGAGAAAACCCAGAGCGTGCTACGTCCCTGTCGTATGTTCGACTGCACGCATCAGCCGATACTGGGAACTGAATGATTGGAGGTGAGATCCGGTGTTTATGCAACAACCTTTGTTTTGCACGATCTCAGACGATGCTACCGCGAACATCATCTGTCTTGTGCATCGATTGGAACTTTCAGAAATGTAACGGGCACAAGGAGTGTTCCACTATAGACTTCTCTTTTACTGGATTTTGCGCTGGAAATGACCGTGGACCATTTCCAGCGCAGATGGAACATTTTCACTTGCGGATGCGCCATTTGCACAGCGCACTTCGGGTCGGCAAACCTGGATTCCATATATAATCGCCATTTACCAGGCTACCAGGCGAGATATCGACGCAGGTTATAAGTTCATAGTACGGAGGAGATATCCTGAAAGACTGATTGCGATCCGATCAGCAGTTTCGTCGTGACGCTAGAGTATTTACGTTCGAATATTGTCGCCCATCCAAGCCGTGTGATCACCGGAACTGGAGTCATCCTGTGTTTCTGGCATGCGAATTTGTGCGGCACATTTCCTGTGGCCCAAACATTCAACTATGCCGAGCGAACTAGCAATGGTTATTAGGTAAACGTTGGGCGTCTTGGATTTTCAAGTTTCGACCGTTAGTAAAAAGCGTTTTGTAGTGATTTTCCGGACCGGATAGGTGAAGCCTGTCATCAGTCGCTGGACATCTGACGACATTTTAACGTGGCGACGTTTAATCGTTCCCACAGGGTGATCAGTTCTGTCGGCACCGGCGGGCTAAGGTCTCAAGGCACAGAGTGAAATTGGCAGAAAGGTTCCCCTACTACCAAGAACGAACTCGACTGCGGCTTTTCCATCAATAAATGCATTGAAAAGGAAACCAGAACTATCTCGTCTCAAAGCTATGCAGCCGCAGAGAGCCGCAACTGCGCGGGCCGCGCGGGCACGCGCTCAGGCAGATCGATGTTATGGAGGCTAGATGGAGTGGAGTGTACCTAGAGTGGAGTGGAGTGGAGCTGGAGCGGAGGAGCAGTGCGCCTTTGATCATGTTGAGCTTGATAATTTGGAACTGTGCCTGCTGGACGAGGAAAGAAATTCCCAGCATGATCGTGTAGATGTTGATGTAGCTCAGTCGGATCATGTTCCTTTGTGCCGCTTCACTCTACAGTCACTGCAGCCGTCTGCGGAAGAACGTCGCGACTGCATCGAGGGTTGGTTGAGAGCGTTCCGCAAAAAAAGATCCTACTGACGGTCATACCAGCGCCCAATGCTGTGCTCCGTGCCACAACGCAGCGCTACCCAAAACTATAACTTGAAGAATTTGATGGTTCTCCCAGTGGAACGGGAGTAGGCAGCGGCTCCCCTAATAAACCGGGGGCCAGCAGCAGTTCCTGAAGCGGACCGGGAGTCGGAAGCGGTTATCCAAGTGGATCGGGAGTCGGAATTGACTCCCTTGTGAAACGGGAATCAACAGCTGCTCCTGAGATGGACCAGGAGTCAGCAGCGACTCTCGAAATGGGCCAGGAGTCGACACTGACTCCACAAATGGACTGGGCATTGGAGACAGCTCTACCAGTGGACCGGGAGCCGGCAACGACTCCCCTAGTGAACCGGGAGTCGGGAGCAGCTTCCTGAGGCGGACTGGGAGTCGGTAGCGGCTCCCCTAGTAAGCCGGGAGTCAGTAGCAGCTCCCGAGGCGGACCAGGAGTAGGCAGCGGCTCCCCTATTGGATCAAGAGTCAGTAGCAACTCCCTCCCAGTTTCATTCTGCCTGGATGTCATACCTACGCCCTGCCTCTCGGACTGTTCGAGCCGAGCGTCGTGGGAAGCAGAATGGATTGGCGGCGATCACAAGTGGTGACCGACCAGTTCTGGAGAAGGTGGCTGAAGAAGTATTCTCCTCCGCTGACCTGTCGTCGGAAATCGACGGCAAGCTATCGAGCACGCCAACCGGCGAGTTGCCACTGAATGTTGATGACCGCGTGCCGCGAGGACATTGGACCAGGACAGGCCGGGTAATGCTGGTCCTACCAGGCGCAGATGGGCGCGTGCGCTTGGCACGTTTGCTTTCGGCACGCGGCGAACTCATACACTGACCGGGAAACATAAGTTTGTTGGAGGCAACGGGGTGCGCGTGATTTGTATCGTGGTCTGTCTGCCCAGTGCGCACATGTTGCACGTTTTGTGTAGCTCTCACCCTGCGGGCGGGAGGGGGGAGGTTGTGTTCAATAGAATTGGAGTCGCCTTCTAGCTTTTCATGTGTGAATTTGCGCAAGACTGTTCCTGTAGCCCAAACATTTAACTAGGTCGAACGAAGTAGCAATGACTGTTGAGCGATTTGGAATCTGAAGTCTGTGTTGTTAATAATAAATGCCATGAAGTGATTTTTTAGTTAAAACAAGCTAAGCCATTAAGTAAAAATTAAGGAGGCTGTAACGTCACCTCTACAACTGGCAAAAAGGAAAAGTGGATGGACAAAACCTCACTTTTGCCTCTCCCAAAACTAGCGGCTGGACCCGTGCCTGGGCGACGCTGCGCTCTCAGTCCACGATCGGGCGCCGCAGGACTGACAGCTGGAAACCGAGGTCCGCTATGCAACCGCCATTCCCAAAATAACCATTCGTGCGAAGTCCAGATATAGAGAAGTCTATGGTTCCACCTTAGTCGGCTTCTGATAAACAGACCTGGCTGATCTGAAATGATGGTACTGATAACATTTTCAGCAATTATTTCTATTGCTCTAAATCCGGAAGCTTTGTAATTTGAATGGCTTAAAAATATATTCTGCAGGCATCTACCGATATGACGCAATACGGGCCTGTCGCTTCAATAAAGGCAAACATTCATTAGTCTACGACCTCTCGTGACGCTACGAGTTCATAACAACAGCCGTGAATTGGACACGGCCGAATGTACGACACATGGGAAAAAGTATATGTATGCATATATGTATACATGCATATGTTTCTTTAGAAACGACCGCATATTCTGCATTTGCTAGTTTCTTGTTGTATGGTTTAAGTTCTCGGGCCTTTCATTTAGAAAATTTGTCGAGATTGCATATCAAATGTAAAAATTGTTCATTAATTTATATGCTATCGTTTTGAGACACTTAACTCATCTTTAAAGTCCTGAAAAGTTGGCACAAGTAACTATTTGATTTTTTGCGGTGCACCAGGTTTACATGTAAGATATACCATCAGTAGGAATAAGCAAGTGGATAAAACGATTAACCAAAGCGTTTGATTCAAGGGCTTAAGTCCTGCTCCGAGTAGCTCTAAGATGGTACAAGAATTTAGTCGTTTGTTTGGGGCTAGCGAGTTTGCATGAATATATACACTTTCCGATATTTGAACCCGTCTCACGTCATAACATGTTCGTAATACGGTCATATTGTCCGTCAGTTGTTGTCGCGTTATGGTTTCGTTATGATCTTGTTTCATGTGATGTAGTGACGCGCTGTCACGTAGGTGCATAGTGAGTCGTCTGGAGAGCGTTGTTGCTGTTTATTTATACACAAACGCTGCGAGACATTTATCTCATCTTTAGAGTGGTGAAGAGTTGCACAAATAAGTATTTGTATTTTTCTTTTTTTGCCTTTTTTTGCGGTGCACCAGGTTAACATGTAACATATACCGTCAGTAGGTAACACTTTAATTAAGAACGCGATTAATCTTCTTATCCACCTACTCACTTCCTTACTGACGGTATATGTTACATGTAAATCTGATGCACCGCAAAAAAAATAAAAAATCAAATACGTGTGCCAACTTTCCACAACCCTGAAGATGACATTAGTGCTCGAAACGTTAGTTTACAAATAAATGAATCATTTTCAACATCTGATATGTAATCTCGACGAATTTGCTAAAAGAAAGGCCGAGAACTTGAACGATACATCAAGAAACTGCCAAATGCGGAACATGAGTCGTTTTTAAGGAAACATGTATCAAAGAAAACATAAGGCCACAGTATACGGATATACTATATATATATATATATATATATATATATATATATATATATATATGTGTGTGTGTGTATGTATGTATCAGGAGATCACTTTGAATCTCCGTAAGCATACGGTTCCGACACAATGCGCATTAGGTGCAGTTTTGTGTCCAAGATTGCAGGCTATAATTTGCCTATCTCAGCTTCAAATCCGTGTTGAAGTAAAATTACTTCAATTACAGCAGTAAATTTCAGTCACGTGGTGTTCGACTCGAACGTCGACAGAGATGTCGTCAAGGTGTCGATAGTACGTGCTGGGTCGGACATCCATTTTCATGCCGTGATGTGCTTCATTCTCAGTTGTTCTAATGTGAAAAAGTGACGAGAAGGCCCCAGGGTAGATTCTTCGTGATGAAATCAGCGAAATATCTGCATTTCGTGTTGGCGTTCAAATTCTTGCTTAAATTTCGACCAAACTTGGTTCTGATGTCATATGACATATCTAATTCTCTTCGAATTCGGAATCCTTTTTGTGATATATCAAACCATTTGACCCTGATAGGTCAAAGGGAATTCCGCGAAATTTTGATTACAAGCAATGACTGGAATACTGATGCGGCTAAGCTTAACGGTAACCGTAACCTAAAATAGTACCAAATGACAGTCCCCTGCACCAATCGCTGGCGTTATTTACGATGACCTGCCCGTGACCTTTAATTCTGTGTGTTAAATTTCAGTTCAAAACACAGGGAAGCCGCTGTGTTCAAACTTTCTGGTGGTCGTCTCCCAAAATGGCAACATACGAAAGCCAGTTTAAATATCTAGTGTTACGTCATGGTGACCTAGCCCGTGAACTTCGTCCTTTACCGTCAAATTTCGATTCAAAAGATATGGCTTTAGGGTCAAGGCCGTAACGACTACTTGACCTCACTGACAGTTCCCGGTCAATATGGTACCATATGACGTCCAGTCTGGAAATATGATGCTCGTCACGGTGACATGGCCCATGGCCATTAACAGTGAAGGTCAAGTGTGATTTGAGGAGGCAGGGAACGTTACTGCTAACGAACTTTCTGGTAATTATCGATCAAGCCATAGAGCCGACCGCTCAGCAGCATTCTCCCCCTTTAGACTCCGACTTTGACCCTTTGGCTCTGGAGTCATAGTGTGAAGGTACCGTGACCACTGGCGTAGCCAGGATTCGGTCCAGGAGGGGGTAGACTCAGATTTATGGTCCCTAAGAAATCTCAAATTACGAAAACTTCCCAGATTTCGCCCACTTTATTTCCAGGATTCCCTGAAGCAAAATTGGTCCAGGTTCTTCCTTCACTAAGAAATTCACAGAACAATTATAACAAATGAAATGGTTTGCATAAGAGGTGCTGCCCAAAGGTTTTGAGATTGCTGGTATTAATTTTTTAACTCGCCTTAGCTCTCACTGGCCGCCATCGCCCTCGAAGCAGTTTCCTTGTGCATCAACGCAGCGGTCTCAACGCTTCCTCCATGAATGGAACACTCCCTGGGAGTCCTTGTGTCCTAACCCGTACATCGCCTCCGGCGATTCTATCCGGATGTCTTTATTCTTGTCGAAATGACGCCTTTTCAGTTTCATCTCCATTTTTGGGAAATTGGGAGTCAAAGAAAGTCAAAAAGTCGCAGAGAGCCAAATCTGACGAATGAGGAAGGTGGGAGGAAAGTGTTTCGTCTGGTGCAAACTACTGACGACGCCCAGTGCACACATCATTGTATTGCTGCATTTGGTCAGCCGTCAGCAGTCTCGGGATAAATTTGGTCCCAGAGCGACACATGCCCAGTTCCTCAGTCAGGATCCTCTGACCAGTCTCGTGACCAATCCCGAATTTCTCACAAACGTCGGGAATGGTCTGACGTTGATCATCCCAGATCGATCGCAAAATTTTCGCGACGATTTTAGTTGTGTTTGTCAAGGGCCTCCCTGTGCGGTCGTCCTTCTGAAATGATGTTCGATCCGCCTTAAACATGGCACACTGAAAACACAGTTTGAGAAGTGTCACTAGCCGCAGTCTACTAACAGGATACTCCGAGTAGGCCTAGTCTCATATCAAGAGTCCTGTAGCGAGTAGCTGTTGTCTCCTATAGAGGGCTCAGCCTTCTCCAGTTTGAGAACCCTGAGTCTCATATTCGTTGACGATTGGTGTACTGTTGAGAAGCGTGCACCTACTCGAAAAGAAGTCAAGCCTACCAGTTCGAGATGTTTCCAGCCTCTCCTCCCAAACAACTGCTCAAGCGACATGCATGCGAGAAGCCCAGGTTACAAAACCGTCTCCATGGAGACAATGCATCCGTTTCGTTCCAGAAACGCCAGCCTTGCATATACAGCACCGTCTTCATTGAGACGGTGCTGCAATTTCGTTCAAGATATTTCGGCCTCGTTGATCGGTGGCGAACGCGCCCACTTCCCTCGGTGGCGAACGCGCTTACGCTCGCATTGTCGTGCATTCAGCAGAAATGGCCCAGAAAACAAAACAGGTTTTTCCAGTTGTATTAACAGCTGCATCAAACGGTTGCGTGCAACGGTTCCCTGTGGACATTAAAAGACAAAAGACATCAAAACAGCCGCCAGTGATCTCTCCTCATCACATAAAAGATCGCCATCACGTGACCGAATCACCTCACTTAACGCAGCACTGCAACCAAAACTCCTTACCTCAGTCTCAGAAAAAAAACGCCAAGAGACCGCATCTCCTCTAAAAAAAAAAAACGCTCATGTAGTAATCCTACCCAGACACAAAAAAACGCTCCCTCTACTACATCGCTACGGCGTCACACCCGCCACCACATCACCCCACCCACGACAGCAAAGCTTACTAAAAAAATCCGATGTGCCGCGCGACCTTTGCACAGCCCGCCGTACACCCAGGCTCGTTTATCTGAAGAGCGAAGTGCTCGATGAAAAAAAAGAGTTTTTTTGTGTTGGCACTGGGCACCTGAGCGAAAACTATGAATGCACAGGCACAGAGAAGAAGGGCCGGTCATGTTCCTCCAGACACGGCCGACACAGGGTGGCCCTCCACCACAAGCATCGGCTCGTCAGTGTTCCAGTCTGTGATGTGTGGACACGGGTATGGCCCTTCGCCCATCACCTTGCTGCAGTCACTGCCGAGCAGACCGCAGAGTACCGACACAGCATCACCTGTGGAAAGTGCATTCATTACAACGATGGAAACCATGCACTTTTCCTGACAAACTATCCAGAGACAGAAACCAAGGACACGAGTAACGCAGTAACGTTAAAGTAACCACACTGTAATGTGAGATGGCAGACTTTCGGTCCTTTCTGGTACTCCGAGTCGTTAGTGAACAACGTAAATTGTCGAAAAACGTTGTTTTTTCCATATAACACAAAGCATGCGGCTCCAATTAAAGCATTTAACTGGCACCTCACTAGTACGCTTTGATTATTGGCATTGCATTGGGGTCACTCCACTTCATTCTCCGTTTTATCAAGCGTTCAATAACACCACGCAAGCCGGGTCACGCATCTGCCACGTACCATGTCATTCACACCCGGTGCAACGCAAATTATTGGCACTGTGAATTTCCGGAAAAAAATACATGTTTCACCACGGATGGCCTCAATGAAGACTACGGGTCATTGACAACAAATTCCTATTACTTTTGTGACTCCTTGTTCTGGTTACTTTACTACATGACACGTGATGCAGTTCATTAAAACACTTACCACAGTACAGCCTACGGAAACCAGACGACTGCTGATACCTCAAACTGGTGCTAACCACTTCACTTTGACATCATAATGGTTGACGTGATCTCTCATTTTTGGGCACAAGGTAACAGTGTTGGAAAAACTGTCGTCTTCTGATGTCAAAGAGCACCAAAAAATTGATACTCCACGAAAAATTTTGTACTCTAAAATGGTCATTTATCCCCCCCCAAAAAAAAGACATGGGTATTCCTAATTAACCAGAGTATGAAGTTGCCCAGCGTCCCCCCTTCTCGGCTGATGGTTTTGGTTTACCAGCCATACTCGGCCGCTGAAGTACACTCTGAGCCCACGGCCAGCCGCCTTCCAACCCCCGGTCAACGACTCCGATGACCTACCAAGCAGACAAAAGAAACTGGTATGCCCACCTCCCAAACGGAGTCGCTGGATCCACCCCTGCTGGCCACATATGCTTGCAGAGCACCTAGTTAGTCCGTGTTTCTCACATAAACGCATGACATTTTATAGTCCAAAAGAGAAGTTGTACTCCGACACCAGGAAGAAAAACCAGGTTTCCAACACTGCAAGGTACCATCGGTATTCATTCGAAGGTGCTCCAAGTTTGAAGTTGCGGACGGATTCCATTCGTGCGATTCTGTTAATAAACAAAGGTGGAGGCTACAAAAGCCCTCCATCACGACCCCGCCCTGCTCCATCAATTCGAGGGTTGAGCTGTTGAAACCATACTGGTGACCGTCCAAATATCACATTCTTCAAAACAGATAGACGGTAAATAATCCCGCCGCATCAATCCATCTGACGGTCATTTATCTATGAAGCGATGACAAACATGAGACCACACAACAAAATGTTCTCTCGGTCCGTCAAGCAGCCGGTCAGCTTAAACGTATGAATACCACATTCCACCACATTCCACAGACTTCGCACACAAGAGCATTCTGGCACTGTTACAACCACTTGACCTACCCTCTCCACAGTTGACCTTTGCCCGGATTAGGACCAGCATTCGGTCCAGGTTACGGCGCACCGAGTCCCGGATGTCTCTGTCCACGATACGACGCAGTTCTCGTCATATCTGGAGGCATACAACCAAGGTAGACAAAGCACCGGACAAAGCTTGTTTTGTCCAGGTTTTAACCGGTTAAAACCGGACAACATTCATGGCGTCAAATTGGAAAATCCACCTTTTTACAGCAGAAAGCCTTTGTACGGGCAGAAGCGGTAAAACAAGACGCTATTTTTGGCTACTTTTTTGGGGAGAGGGGGGTACTACACTATGCTTTGTAATAGTCATTTTGCCATTGGTACCACAAAAATCCTCTATGCTGATCTCTCTACACGCTTATGGTACAACTCTTATCACACTCAACGTTTACAACGGGCCCGCAATAATCAAAATGGTAGGGTCCGCGTCATATTTGGCATGCCTGTAATAAGTACAGGATAACATCCAGATGTATAAAAATGCATTGACAATTAGTATAACAAATGGCATCATAAACAGGTTCTGACTTGATTATGGGGAAAATGGTACTTTATAGAAAATCATACAACCTGCATATTCCACACAACACGACATATATCGCTGGCTTGCATAAACAGACATATAACAAAAATGTATAGAATTGTTATTTGTGATACAATTATATTGGAAATAGGAAGACACATACTTTCTAAATTAAACCATTGCAATATGCCCCATTAAATCAATACCATAAGATTGTTATGTGTGGAAGGAGATTGAGGGTAGAGGAAGGGAAGGGAAATGACCTTTTTGGGTTTTGGATACAATGAAGGGTAATTTCGGAAACTCCGGGGCCAAAATTCGAAAGCTGTGTTCCTATCCTGGTAATGTGATAAGGCCGATATATCTCAATATAATAAGAATCTCTTCAGAAACGCCACTCATTAAAAGCTGTTTATGCATTTAGAAAGCTTTCACTATAAAACACCAGCAAACAGTTAACATCAACTGGACATTACAACAACCTGATTAGAAAATGTGGGCATGCAAAAATTGCTTTCTTATTAGTTACAGGCACATGTTAACACAGCACCGCCTGACGCGGTTTCATACCCACGTCCGTCCTCGGGTGTTTAAAAAGGGCACCCTTGTGATTTCAGGATCTAATTGTCAGATCTGAACCGGTTTATCGCCAATGGACACTCCTGAGTTTTGCGAATCAGACAATACTATGATAGGCCTGGTCACGTGATTGATGATGTCACAAGTCGCGTAAAACTAATAACATTTCTGGAAAACTGCCACCGGTTCATACAGGGTATCATCGACAGTAATGGTCATAAAATCTTCAACTGGGTATCCAACAGATGGACAAGGCATGAATGCAGTGACTTCACATTTTAAAAATTTACATCTCCGAGGACAACGTGACTATGATTTTAAGCATTCCAACTGCCTGAGACAGCAAAAATGTTCCCAGAGACAAGATCAGGGGTACCTAAGACAACAGGGGGTTTACTGAGACTGCTAGAGAGGGGCCTTTCAAACTGTTAACTAGCACTCTCTAGTGGCAGGGGTCCCTGAATTGACCAGAGGGACCCCTGAAACCACTAAACCCTAAGACGTCTAACGGGACTTGCGGCTCACGGGAATGTTGGATTACTCTTAAGTTCATGCAGAACCGCTGTCAGTTAGGAGACGCGCTCTTTGACGGCTGCGAAGGAGCCGCGCCGACCGTTCCCCGTACGAAACCCTGGATCCGCCTCCGTCACACAGACACCCCTTAGACGGAGCCTCTGAAACGGAGCCCCCTGTAGAAGTTCCAAAACTATATTCTTCTGGAAATCTGAGTGCAAAAAATGAGGAGGGGGCCTGACCGGGAAAGAGCCCCGCGATGACCATTCTTTCACCAAAATTTTGCAATGTTGAACAATGCCCTTTCAGGACAGCAACAGTTAATAAGTGTCTTTGCCACAACAAGACTGTGCGTTCCCATGACGTTTTTGATTGGGTATGGGCCTGCCTAAATAAATATAGGTGCAAAAATCCGAGATATACAAGATGACATCTTTTCTTGGTGGCTTCGCCGCAGATAGCAGCAGCCGCACACCACGTCTAGCCGTCCGGGGTTGCGCACAGGAAGATAAATGTGCCGCATTAAAAGAAACAAGTAAAAATATCGAAATTAAGTAGCCGGAACCCGAACATTTTGTTTTTTGCGGGGGGGGTAGGGTACCAAAATGTCGCGCGCCCCGCCTCCCCTTTGACGAAATCCTGTATCCGCCCGTGGCGGTGCCGCCCATGGGCCTCTACAGTGTTCAAAGGGCCTTTCAGTGTTGAGCTTCCCTCATTTCCTTGAACCCCCTGCAAAAAAAATCCAGGCTATTCCATTGGTTATCGGAACGAACACCGAATGCAACATTCCAAAACTGAAACACCTATCCAGGGACGTAGGCAAGGAGGGGCCATGGGGGCCATTCCCCCTGGGCCAAGTGGTCCACATTAGATACATAGCGATTTTGCATAAATACGGAATATTGATCATAATTAAGTTGCAAAAGCAAACATTTCCGTACAGGTATTCCTGTGGCTTCAATATGATGTCACTTGCATAAAAGTACAGTTTTTTCTACAAATTTCGTCATATACCAGTAGCATATAACAAAATTTAACATTTGGGCCCATCCCCTGAGGAGAATTCTGGTTACGTGCCTGCGCTTATCACGCCTTGTGTTGAGAAGGCAAGGAGTAGTTCGTCAGAATCGTAACTTCTCGGAAAGGTGATAGTGTATTGCACAAGAGATGACGCTCGGTACGTAGAGGTGTCAATCAGCAGGACCAACCACTTCACACATGGACTCAGCCGGAGCCCAGCTAAACGTTAATATGACATCCCTTGGCAACTGTATATTGATACCCATTGTATGTACCGAGTTCTGCACCGAAACCATCACTGGGCATCAGATATGGGAACGAACACCGACTGTAACATTTCCCAAGACTGACAGCACTACCTTCGGCCAAGTAGGCAATGAGAGGGCGTTCATAATTGGAACTTCTCAATTCGAGAAGGTTGGACAATTAAAGATAACGTACTGAAACGAGAAACGAATCCCTACTTATAAAAAAATGAGTATGCTCAGTGTTCTTTTACAAGTAGCTGTGCAAATTACGAAGAGTCACAACTCTTAAAAACAGTAGTTTTCAGAAACGTCTCAAACCGTTTTTTTCGATGCATGCCACCGGAACACCTGTGCTTGACGGGAAGATTGATCGCCAAAACCTTGCCAAATCATTTCCAGGGCTCCTGTTGATTTTCCCGAGTTGTGCACAGACTTTGATGCACACTTGCTGTCCCATGTTTCGATTCATATCAAAGATCGCCAAATGTCACGCGCACAACAAACACATGTGCTCAACACCAAGACATGTCCGCTCATCCTCGTGGCTTTTGACACACTTCTGAAATGCAGGCAATAGCACCTAGCGTCACGCAACAGTAAAAGAAGCAAAGTCGGGATACAGCATCAGTCTCAAAAGTTTTGGATGACACCTCGTATTGTTGTTTTCCCACGGTCTTACACATCAGCCCGCGCGCGAAAATATAGCTCAGTGGTAGCATGCTTGAGACACATACGAGCAACCCGCATAGGATTCCCGACTTTTGCGCCGGATATTGCTAGGCGTACGCATTTTTTTACTCCCGCCATTTTTCCGGTCTTCTGTCGGCCGGCTGACCCCTTGCCGCGTGATCCCGAACTGACATCAGTAACAGATCGGCAAGCGATGGGCAGTCCACCTCCCGATTCGCTCTCGTGCGCGTCCGCTAAGTGCTTCAGTAGCCCTAAGCTCCCCGATGCGTACTCCTGTAGCTTACCCATCTTTTCGGTGCGCGCTCGTTCATGACTACTCTGTGAGACGCACCATTTTTCCTTCCTGTCGTCTCCGTGCGCTACTCAGAGGTACTTTCCGAGGCGCATATTCGTTCTTTCCCTACATATTTCTCTTGCGGCAAGGTGGCAGGCACCATTGTGTATGTGGCTGGATTATCACTGTGTCGTGTATCGTTGTTTACATGCAAGTCACATTGCTGCTGGCTGTCGGGTTACGCGGAGCACTAGTAACAGAAGTCGTTCTCGAATGCAGGTGCCATTTCAGTCTGATATGGTTTGAGGCGACAGCTGGCTTCTGAAGCGAATTACTATAGGGGAACGTTACAACATCCTCTCACGTCATCAAACCAAAATCAGTAAAACGCTTTCAAGTGCTTGCGACGAACGAGGCTTGCAGTCGTCGGTGTGGTTCCATATTGTGAGATCTATCCGCGTTAATAAATTGGACACTCGGCTCAGCGTTCTATGAGCAGAGCATTCAACATATTCACCTTACTACCATACTTAGTTGACATAACATTACTGTCTCAATGCTCCCGGACACTTCAGGGCCCCCGAATCCAGGCGCTCCTGGCCGTCCCAGGCCGGAAGGGCCCTGAATGTCTCAGGGATCCTAACTGTCCCAGGGCCCCTGACCGTCTGAAGGTCCCTAGCCGCCCCAGGACTACTGACAGTCTCAGGGAATCTTACCATATCAGGGTCCTTGACTGTTTGAGATTCACGACTGTCCTATGGTCCCTGGCTGTCCCAACGCCTGTCCGTTGTGCCTTAGGACTCATAATTCTCCCGATACCCATGGCCATCCCTAGACCCCTAACTGTTCCATAGTCCTGGCCGTCCCCGGGCCTTCACTGTCACAGGACCTTTGCCCCTTCCAAAGCCTGAGAACATCCAAGGTGCCTCACTTTATCAGGGTTCATGACTATCCCAAGATCTCCGACCATTCCTGAGCCCCTGGACATTCCGGGCCCTTGACCGTCCCAGGGCCCTCGACCACCTAGGGTCTGCGATCTTCCCATTACCGTTAACTGGATCAGGACTCACGACTGTTCCGGAGCCCCGACCATCCCAGGCCCTTGCCCTTCCCAGAGCCTTTGACCGTCCCAGAGCAGTGACCTGAAATTCTTAATTTTGAGTGGAAATACACACTCAGCAATAATATTTTTTACCTCTCTCACGATCATAATGACCTCACCTCGGATTCTGTTCAAACGCATACAGAAAGACTTTTGACAGTATTTATGTACCTCCACGTCAACCTTTCACGCTCCAAAACATCGCTCACGTCCGATACACAAAAGCCTCGTGATTTCCTCTGCATTTATGCGTTACAAGAGAAGCAGTGCGGATTTGCCATATCTTGCTACCAATCTGGCAGGGACGAAAAAACTTGAAGCCTCGTCGGAAGGAGTCAGAAATAATGGCCCACCCAAAACCCACTTTGCATTCAGCCTGAGCTGAGACAATTGAATATGGTTTCCGCATGATAATCAAAAAAGGAAAAATCTTCGACGTCCTACAGTACCACATGACGTGTTTCAAAAAACTTGCAATATTGGAAAACTCCATAAATATAAACGAAGTACTTTTGGCTTCGTCATAACGGCCCAGGACCTTGATTGCCACAAAGGAATGAAATATTTGGCAAAAAGAAAGACCCGAAAGCTGAACCAAAGGGGTAACGTAAGAAAGGAGTTTTGCATGGCTTAGGCTTAGACGCTTCGATATAGAGCTAGTCAGTGTCGTAACCCAGGGTGCTCTCCGGCTTCCTGGCGCACAGTGCGGAGATGGCGACAGCCCGGCCAGCCAGTTCAGAACTTTCATGGAACGTGTCTGCACCAAGATAGACCAGCACGGTTCGATGTGGCTACCAGCGGATGATGCAGGTGTGCGGACATGGTGTCACGAACAGGTCCTGCAGACCTTTCAAAACATTCGAGCGGGGCTCCACACGGGCATAGCAGATGTAGTGGAGGTGGCTGAGACATGTCTGATACTGTCGCGATCCCAGTCAGATAGGCAGAAAGGGTGGTGAAGGCCATGAAGACGGTTAGCGAAGGTCGGTTCGCGGGTAAGTTCGACGAGAGGAAGAGAAACGAGAAGGATCGCGCCTAGAAAGAGGTATTCATTATCGAGAACGCCCTACCCCTCCAGTTTTTCCCGTCCTCCGCGGTGGCAGACCGATGGCTGACGCCCCTCCGTCCCAGCCCAAAAAAGTACAGTCCGTGAAGGACAGTCCCTGACGGCGCAGCGACTCAATAAGCTTGGTAGAAAGTTCAGGTTCATGCTGGCTGATTAGGGTAGAACAGTCTTATGCCTGTTGTGTGCTGCCGAACGTCCAGTGTGTGCTCTGCTGCAGACTGGCTTGTTGTGTGTCGCCTACTATTATGTATTATGTGCTCCTCTCCTGTCATCCATTCACCTTCATTCCAACATAAAACTTTTAAGTTGGATGGAATAAATACTTAAAATTTCTAAGTTTGTACATTCGCAGTACACCGCTATCTGGCTAAACGTTTGCGTTGACTGTCGCGTCATTCGGCACATACAGATACTGTTTCAACTTTCGAACCGCGGCATGCGGCCCTTCGTTGTGAGGCGTAAATTTAGTCCCGGTAATCATATGAGTCTTGACTTGTGCCGCCGAAAAGCGCGTAGTGTGTTCAACCTTGGCTTACTGTGTGTCGTCAGACATTATGTACTGCGTGCCGCTGGTCTACCATCCCCATCCACTCGCCTGCACTCCGGGTCCGCATTAGTTAAGTTTTTTTCGCCTACATTCGAGGTTCGCATTAGTCTAAGTCCACTCTCATGTGATCAAGGTCTACGTGCGTGATGACTGCTGCGTCGTTTGGCACATGCCGCTACTGTGTTTCAACTGTCCAACTGCGCATAAGTACTTTAGCTGTGAGATGCAAGTTTAGAGTATCCCGGTATCCCGGTGCATCTTGATTTGTGCCGCCGAAGACTGCGTGCCGTGGAGTACTAGTTTGGAAGACGTTAATGATAAACACGTTCGCATTCGGCACTTAGTCTTCCTTAGCCGGTGATGCATTTATGGCAGCAGGATCTCCGTGTCAGGGTTCGTCTGGAGTCAGGAGCAATACCTAATACAGTGATGGCCACTGAACCTGCAGCACAGCAACACTGCCTGCTACTCATGCGTAACCAAGAGTAACAGGCAATGGGGAAGATGTGATGCCGGTCGTCCCAGTACTCTTCAGTAAAAACAACAATAATAACAATAGGGTATCAGTGAGAGGGAGAACAGTCAAACTTTTCATGAAATTCTTTTGATGTAAATCACAACAGAGTTAAAATATTCCTTTTTTACCTCCCAGAGGAATAATGACCTCCACCTCCACTCTAGCCAAAAGTAATTTCAGGACACTGTCCCAGGGCCCCTGACTGTATCAGGATTTCTGGCTGCATCAGGGCCTCTGACCGTCGCATAGTTCAATGACGTCTCAGGGCCCCAAGCGCCCCAGGAACCCTGACCGTACCAACCCACTTACCTTCTCTGGGTTTTGAAAATCACAAATCGCTTCAAACACGGACGCTACGATCTTCGACAAGGACCACGTGCACGAGTGAAGGAATTTCCCGCTCCCTCGCCACTTTTCCTGCGCTTCCAGGTCATCAGTGACCGTAAGAGTGACCGTGAGTTTGGTCAACAGTAAGATTTTAACCGAACGCTTACTTCGAGGGAAAATAATCGTAGAAGTGGTTGCATGGCGCTTCAAATGCAATACTGATAAGTACTACTTACGATTTCAGCCGGAAAAACCTGAAGCACACATTATTTCCCCCGAAACAGATTGCGTCGTCACTCGTATGCTAACCGCCAGACACTCGCGGAGGGATTTTTGACGTTTCTGCGTTAAATAGCTTGCTTACGTGAGATCTCGACGCTAATTGGTCGTCGGTCGGACTCAAGGTTCAATCAAGAGTAATAAAAAAGGTTGGGGAAATAACTAATGCGATATAAGTTATCTTTAAAATAAAAAAGTTAGTCGTTGTATAATAATCATAATAATAATAATAATAATAATAATAATAATAAAATTGTAATAATAATAACAAACAACAATAATAATAGAAAATAAAAAAATTAAAAAAATGGAAAAGTGAAGCTGCAATTTGAAAAATACAAAATAAAAATAAAAAGCAGTAAAATAAAATATCTGAAAAGAAATCACGGAACAAAACTGGAAAATTTTAGGAAGTGAAATAAAACAATAAATAAAAATTTACCCTAACCTAACATAGTAACCTAACCTGACCTAACCTAACCTAGCTTAGCCTAGCCTAACCTAACCTAACCTAACCTAACCTAGCCCAGCACAACCCAGCCTAGCAAACTAATGTAATCTAACGAGTATTAAATGTCATGATGTAATAATACTGATATCAGATATCCCAACAATTATCTAATACAATAATATAACGGCGTAATAATTCAGCAGTTCCTCCAAGTTCAGTTTGTGGCAACAGAATAGAATTTTCATGTATATGACGTCATTAATCGCTTGAAGATGCATGCAGGGTCTACACATCCTTGATGTCAATAACCTTAACCTTGGCGGCACTACATTTTCCGCCGCGGAATAATGTTGTTCTCCGCCAGTCGACTGCAGCGCGGTATTACTAAGTGGTACGTTATCGTTACGATTTTGTTGTTATTTTTTTGAAAATCAAGTAGTGGAAAGCATGGTTAGAAACAAGATGATACATTCTTTAGATTGGTGGCAATTATACACAGGATTTTTCGCGATTTCGTCGGGCATAAACTTATCGTTAGCCTTAGTGTTCGACCGATCAGCGCCTTCCTTGTAAAACTTTTCAGCCTTGTCAAGGTACATAGCCTTTGTGAACTACTGGATTTGGCCAGCGACCGCACTGGCGAGATGCGGCCAGGCTGACCAGAAACTATCAAATAAACGGCAGAACACGCGAGGAAATTACTACGCATGTCATGTAGTACAAAAAGCCAAGGTCTCTCCTTTTAATTTAAGGTTGTTTGCACTGCAATCCATCCATTCGGTTCCACGTTGTCAAAACACGCCTTTCCAGAACCAACTGTAGTTTAAATCAGCATTTATTTTAAAGCTGGTCAATCCGGCCAACCTGGCCGGAAATCTGGCAGCTCTCCAAATGTCCGTATAAACGCCCCTACGGTGATTTTTCGGTGTAGCCGGGCCCTGCGTCTGCCTGCGGCGTTCTTCGTCGTGCCGCGGCGGTCGCCGGGGTGAGCCGACCGTCCTGGCCGCCGCTGTGTCCCGTGAGATCGTCGCCGGGCAGCCGGCCGCGCCCTCTTATCGGAAGGGAAGCCGCCGGGACGAGCCGCGGAGCGGGAGGCTGAATTTCTCGCAGCACCAGCAGCATGCCCCCTCCCGACGCGACACCATGCTGTCTGACATAAACGCCTCACCGCGCTGACGCGAAATTCCTCACAGGTCGGCAGCGACACAGGAATTCTCGCGGCGGACACCACTGGATCAGACGGACACCAGAGGCACAACGCCGAGAGGAGACTCACTTCCTGTGTCGGGGCTGTGCACTATCAGCCGGCGAGTTCCGTTTCCCGGCCGAACCGCCGGCGTCCCACAGAAGGCGCAGAGCGCTGCGCGAGCTGCCGGTTTGTGGCCGGACCGGCAACCCAGGAGGCATGGAGTTCTGCGCCCCCGCCGCAGCAAGGTGCTCAGGTATGAGATGTGGTGTTTGGTTCGGGATTCATGACATGCGTGCTGCTCCAAGTAATTGATATTACTCATCCCTCCGATGGTCGCGGCTCGGCACCAACCTTTCACAACCAGTGCAAAAAAAGAGGAATGCAGAAGCTATTGCATCAGTTTTGGCATGTTCCCTGTCGTATTCACTCTTAGTTTCTGCCCATGAACGTTGCTATAATCCACAATCGGTTTTGGTTTTAGATAAATGCTTTGTTTTACACGGAATCTTCGCAGAAAACGATCTCGTTGCTAGAAAGCCTTAGGGCCATGCTGTTGCGCCCAGTAGGAGCCCCGTCGCTGCGGGCGCCGCCAGGTCCGCAGCGAGCTGGCCTGTCGGACGCGAGCCGTGCTGAGCCGAGCCTGTCGTCCCCAGCGGCGGCGTCGCCGCCGCCGGCCTGCGGTCGGCCGCCGGCCGGCGTGGAGCCGGACCTCGGCCCGGGCGCCACGCACCGGGCACTGTCGCGCCGCAGCCTGGCCGAGCTGAGCGCCGCGCTGGCCGGCGCCCCGGCCGACGCCGTCCACGCCCGGGACGCCGACGGCCAGACGCCGCTGACGGCGGCCGTCGAGGCCGACTGGCCGGAGGCGGTCGACCTGCTGTTGGAGGCCGGCGCCGACCCCAACGCGGACAACCTGTTCGGCCTCTCGCCGCTGTACCTGGCGGTGGGCCGCGGCCGGCTCTGCTGCGCCGAGCGGCTGCTGCGCGCCGGCGCCGCCGTCGACGCCGGCACGCGCACCTCCAACCGGACGCCGATGCACGTGGCTTGCGCCGACGGCGACGACCGCGCCGTCGAGCTGCTGCTCCGCTTCGGCGCCGACGCCAACGTGGCCGACGACGGGCTGTGGACTCCGCTGCACGCGGCAGCCGCGGCCGGCCGGCGCCGCGTCGTGCAGCTCCTGCTGCAGCGCGGCGCTCGCGTCAGCGCGCGCGACCGGGCCGGCCTGACGCCGCTGGACGTGGCGCGCTGCGCCGGCTGCGTGCGCGAGCTGCTTGGCCGCGGGGCGGCGCTCAGCGCGGCAGGCTTCCGCCGGCTGCTGCGCGAGAGCCCGGCCACGCTGGAGCTGCTGTTGGACCTCGGCGTGCGGCGCGGCGACGGCGGCCTCCTCCAGGTGACGTACGCGCCGCTGCGCGAGATCGGCGCCGACGGTCCGTTCGAGGCGCAGTTCGTGCAGGAGGTGCGCCGCACCGGGCGCTGGAGTTTGGTCGGCCACCCGGCCATGGAGCTGGTGCTGCAGCTGACGCGCCAGGACTCGTGGGTCTGGCTGAGCGTCGCCAGTCTGGTGTTCTGCGTGGTGTTCCTGGTGGGGGTCACCTCACTGTTGCTGGGGGATATTTACTACGAGGAATTCAGAAGAACCAGGGACACCCTCAAGACCATAGTGGCGACGCTGGCCTGTGTTCGGATCCTCTGTCACCTGTCGGAGGCCGTCTTTACCGGAAATCGATTCTTCACCCAACTTAGGAACGTGCCGAGGGTACTGAATACGATCCTCGTCTTGGTCCGGGTCATCTCAGCCAACATAAAAGCAAACGTAGTCGTCTGCTCGACCATCGTTCTGCTGGGGTCCATTGAGTTTCTTCTGGCTTTAGAGTCTCTTCCTTTTTGGAAAATCACCAGGGCCATTTCGTCTCTTCTGCACGTCACTCGCAGCATTGCAGAATATCTCGTCATATTCATCCCATTATTGGCGGGATTTTGCCTGGCGTTTGCCATTCTTTTTGAGGGCAAAAGCTCTATTTTTGAATGGCGTTACATAGTCATGACGATTATGGCCATGGCATTGGGAGGAGTGGATGTCACAGCAGTGATGGAGAATATTCCCAAGCCCATCCTGAGCGTCATCTTTTGCAACATTTTCTTCATTATTTTCGTGTTCCTCGTGCCGTTAGTCATGTTCAACCTGCTTTTGGCCCTCACCATAAGCGACACCAGTAGCTTCCTCTCCAAAGGCGGAACCGAGTTCTTAAACGACCTAGCCTGCAGAACCGCCTGGTGGCAGTTGGCGACGTTCTCGCTGGACAGGAGGGTGCGCTCGCTGAAGCGCAGGCTGCCCGACTGCGTGTTCTCCGGCGTGACGTCGTTCACGCTGTGGCTGAAGTGGCGCAGCGCTCTGCCGCGTCCGTCTGCCTCCGAAGCCGATGCGCTGCAGATCGCCGTGCGCCCTGCTGAGAAAGGCGACACCGCTCCGCTGGCCACCGTCGGCGGCTCCAGCCGCCGCTTCCACGTGAGCAGGCGGCTGTGGGGAGCGCTGGAGCAGGTGGCCGAGCGGGGGCAGGCCGCCCTGACGGACGAAACGCCGGCAGGCGCGTCTCTGGCGACGGGAGAACCAGCCGATGGAGAACCAACAGACGCTGGCCGACCGGCTGCTGGCGCTGGACGGCCGCGTCCAGGAGGTGGCCGACCAGCAGCGGAGAACCCAGCAGGCCCTGGCCGACCAGCTGCGGGAAATCCAGCAGGCGCTGGCCGACCAGCTGCGCGCCGTACAGGAAGCGCTGGCCCTTCCTCGTGCCTGAGTCCGTCTGCTAGCCCTGGTGTTTAAGACTGGAGCCCGGCGCTGGTCCCGGTAGAAGACTACCTAAAACGCAGTGGCTTCGGTGTGGTGCTGAACGAAGTTGATGGCCCTGACATGGAACTGAACAAAGGTTGAGTCCTCTGGTGTGGCTGAGTGAAGTTGATGGCCCAGGTGTAAAACGAATGAAGGACCATCGGCTGTCAGCCAAAAGGTACCAGGAGATATTGTACTGGTTATCAGTACTCGAGATGTCGTAAAAACTGTGAAGATCGGTGATGACTTTCTGAGCCATGCCGCAGTGGTCTGTGAACTCCGTGATAAGGTTCATGCCACGAATATCCTGCTGTTATTGACCCTTGCTTCATCATTTCTAATGCAGACTGTGCTTTGCTCCTCTTGTGGAAATATCAGTAGAAATGCCTTGGTATACCAAAGCTCGTTTTAGATGCAATTCAGGCATTACTTATTGCATCTAAACAAGCCTTTGGCATCATGGTGCTGTGCCCCGTCGCTTGTCTCACCTAAGTATGGGAGCTCAAGAAGACCAGCTTTGATCGTACCAAACCAAGAAAACCAACATGCGACTCAGTTATTTTCTGCCGCCCGGAAGGTTGTCGGAAACGTGGGATATTGCTAGCATGAGAGACAGCTGGGGCAGGGTTTTACGCTTCACCACGGAACCAGAATGGACTCCGAAATTGATTTCGTCCCGGCACGAGTCAGAGTCAGAATTCATTCCACCGATAAGTGCCAGAATCAGAGTCGGAGTCGAATGGTGGTTGGTTGCGGGTTTTGAATTTAAATCTACTCCGACGGCCTAACCCAGTGCTATGGATCTTAGTAAAATCGATTCCAGAATCGAATAATGTCACTTCGAATCAGTACTGGAATCGATGCAGTTTTGAAAAAAACTGCGCTGATGCAGAATCAAAACCGAGTCAACAAGCCATGAGCTGCATACGGAATCGTTTCTCTCCGAAATGGAATCAAGCACAAGTCTGACGGTGACTGGCCGTCTCTGGGACATTTCCGCGACCTGATCCATAGGCTTAGGAAAGTTTCAAAAGTGGGGGAGAAGGCAGGGCCAAAGTGTTTGAGCCGACTGGTGGGGGGGGGGGGGGCTCCGACAAAGAAATAATCGTTTCAGTCTGTGGTAAGCTAAATATTTCACGCGTTCCGTATAAGTAGTAAGACCGTGAAATGTTCTCGCGAGGAAGTAGGCCTGAGATGGAACTTGGTTCTGACAGGGATCCATGCTGAATGTCTACGGACACGGCTTATACTCAGAAAGTTAGTCGGAAATGCCTAAGGTCCAATAAAGGTTAGATCCAACCGGCGGGCGGTTGAAGGCGTTGACGGCAATAGCCGTAAAATGAAATTTTTGAAATAGAGTGAATTTAAATGCCTGGAGACGTTTACAGGTAATATTAAAAGCGCACGAGATCATTTCAAGTGATTCCAAGGTCACTGGAGGTCATTTAAGGTCAAAGGTCACAAGTTGATCTGAAGAGCATGTGACCATGGCAGTTCCCCCTTTTTCATGTCCCTGGTACCGCCCATACTAACCGATTTGTACTCTTTTAGCTTAACATGACCAACAGAAGCCAAAAAAGTGCTTTTACTTTTTTTGTTCATTCAGTTGTTGAAAAAACTAATCCTGTCATTTTCGAAACCCTGTGAACGTCTATCATTTTCTTAAAATTTCAAATGTGTGTACCAATGGATAAAACGTCCCATCCATGATCTCTCGATTCATGCCAATTTCATCGAAATCGGTCCATAAACAACGGACTTATAAGAAATCCAAAAGTACCTGCCATTTATAATATTTTTGCCCCTGTATCCACCCCTTTCAAAATTTTGAAAAGTTCCTTTTTAAGTGTACTTTACGTCATGGCAAATCGATTGCCGTTTGTTGCGATGAAATCGGATGATTAGTTCTCGAGATCTCGGGGGGGGGGGCGAATCCGCCCCCCTGCCGGAATCGGCCATACCGTGTAGCCCTCTGGGAACAGGGTTAAGGACACGTTAGCAACCATATCCGGGGCCCTCGTAAAAGTTCCCGTAATTTTCCGTATCCGGGGCTTTGTTTTTATTTTTATTTTCGCCCTTCAGTTTTCTTGCGATTTAACATGTCAAACATGGTCGCCTGCCTCGTCATCTTTAACTTGCCTTACAATACAATGAAACGCCTTTGGCCGCCCACAAAACAATGAGACAATCGCAAAACCGGTGCCGGTGTACCAGTTACCAAACACGTCCGCCAGCGGTCACTAGGCATGCCTGCAATACATATCATAAAGTGATGCTTCTAAATGTGTTCCCACATAACTAAATGATTGAAAACATCCTTCATTGGTAAGATGTTGCTTCGCAAGATACTCGAGAGACTTTCGAGCGCAGCACTTTATGGAATACTCTCCTGGTTATGCTACACAACGATGACCGCAGTGGTTGCTCTACTTCTGGCTGTTTTTTTTCCTTTGCATGGGCAAAGGCTCTTGACTGGGGGTACAAACTGTAGAACTGGGGGGGATTTGCCTCCCAGTTAACATGGTAAAATAGGCCCTGGCCGTCGGCCAAAATAGTGATCCTAAATCTGCCGACAAATTCACCTGGGGTGGAGGGGAATGAGCTTTTTTTGTTGGATACCTAAGATGGGCCATCCCAGTCACTTACACAAAATGACCTCCTTGTTGTGACTAGTGCATTTGAATAACCACTGACGGGCTGTTGACTAATAACGCTGGGATTTTGTGAACAATGCAATGTCGAGCGCTAAGGCAGTGATCCCCATTTCTTCCTCTCTTCTCTCAAGAACACTGCTTTTTATGATATGCTCAGCCTTGAGTACTGCTTCCCCTTCCTGCCAGCAATGTTGACGACCGCCAACATACTTCACAATGTTCCAAACGTCCACAGAAGAGTCGCCACCACACGCCACCCTATCGTCCGCCATGACTCATCACCAGATCATTCTACGCAACGGTCGGCAACCGCAGGGAAATCCAGCGACCGGCGCGCCATCTATTGGACACTTAAAATCACAGCCCATGAGATTTAAACCGCTCTCCGATTTCATGCAGTCCGCTATATAGAGGAGTATGCATGCATGCATACTCATGCATGCAGTCCGCTATATAGAGTTATAGAGGGCGTAAGCCGTTTGTTACTCAAAACGAAAAATGAGAGCAGTTTCGAGCCTTACTTGTCACGATCTTTCCAACGGTGTGCTTATTTTTATCGTGCGACCAGTCATTCGTGACGAGTTCAACATCAACAACAGTTTAACAATAGTTCAACAATAGTTAAATAATAGTTAGTTATCAACAATAGTTCAACATCCTCCCATCAGTCGGGCGTGATCGACGCCGACCGCCAGTCGGGCGCGGGTTAAAATCATCGTTTAGTAACGAGATTGGCCTCCAGCCCTTAGTACAGTCTATGGGTTTGCCCGGTTTGGGAGTAAGAGTTACAATACTTTCAATGTGGGAGTTCAGGGTTGTTCGACTTCGAAGCCCTTCCATACATGCACGGTAAAGAAATACACAGATGTATTTTTTAATGACAGATCCGCAGTTGTGGCTTTTCGATGTCACGTGTCAGATCAATGAAAACATGAACATGTTTCGTCAGCTGAAGCATTGATGGCACACGAGTGTAAAAGACGAATTCCACATGGCAGATAATGAAACAATGCAAAGCACCCAATGACCAGAGCTCATTTGGTCGCAGAACAGCATCAGTCAGATGGACTCGTGTCTCAGCCGCAGAATATGTTGTTTCAGCCGATGTCTAAAGCCAGTGTTTTGACCCATGACGGGAAGTTCGTTGTAACTTTTGTACGGCGCCATGGCACAGTCTGCGGCGGCCCGATTCGGTTCGGATACGTGGGAGCGTGATTTCAGAGCCATGCCTTGTGGCGTGCGTATGTCTCCGCTTCGCTGTCTGTCCGAGCGTCTCACCGACTGCCTCAGGCCGCCCAGTAATAAGTGCACTATGTACCCTACGTACGCGGTGGTACATCACTAGTTCGGAAGCGGTGAACGATTTCAGATCGCGGAACTCCTGCGATACATGATTATGCTTACGCCTTCCGCATGCGACACGCTTACAAAAGTTTGGAATCTTTTCCACGCGGTGCAACTGCGCCTCGGCACATGTACCATGCGCCGCAATACAGTAGCTCATGACTGAAACAGCCCGGGCCTGAACGATGGGTTTCAGGGCTTCCTTTGGTACCACATGTCTGGCATGATTAAGCGCAATGAGCATATTGTTACACTTACGGGTCATCTCATCAATGTGCACTGACTGGACAAATTCACCAAGGTCAGTGGCTTACACATGAAGAAAGAAAAAGTCAGATGGCTCCAGACCGGTAATCCCGTAGATACATCATCCTACAAGAACCCAGGACTTACCTTTGAGGATGAATTAGAATTTCTGAGTATATTATTTAGCAAACCTAACGTCATCTCTAAATCTAAATCTAAATCCAAATCTCGTCAAAAAAATCTGGTATCGATGTTGTCTAAGGTCAAAAAAGTGGGTCAGAGGCAAAGTAGAAACTTCTCCTTTGCAGAAAAAATCGCAGTTGCCCAATTAATTATTGTTATAAAAGTTGACAACATATTATACAAACTGATATGAACCATGGCTCCGACAAAATAAAAAGATCCAAATTAGCGCAACGCTACCAACATAACGGTTCCAAAATGGTCGACGTAAATTCATTTATCAAGAGCGTAAAGGTATCTTGGTTCAAAAGGTTTTACTCGGCAAAAACTTACGCGTTCCGTGTGCGAACTTTACGAAGAAAATTTACCATTCATCGAAGATCTAGTTTGCTACGGGTCAACAGAACTAAGAGGTATAAAAAACAAACTTACCGTAATCACCCAAGTATAATGCTTACCCAAGTATAATGCTCCCCCCACTTTTGAATCGAAAAACAAGTTTTTTTGTCATACCCAAGTATAACGCTCCCCCTAAGTTTTCAGATTTTTCTGTTAAAAAGAAGTTTTCAGATTTTTTATGAAAAAAATTTATTTCCGATAAAAAAATTACATTTTCTGCATTTCAATCATAATCCATCAAAGTCATCATCATCACTGTCATCAAAAAGTTCATGAAACTCTTCCGGAGTTAGTCTTGCATCTGTATCCTAGTTGGGGTCAAGTTGGTCTTCATCTTCTTCATTTTCTTCTTCTGTGTCTTCTTTCCAGAGTTCATCGTCTTCTGTGCCATCCAAATTGTTTGAGATTCCAGTCTTCAGGAAACTCTTGACAACCATCTGATACGGAATGTCATCCCAGGCTTCCTTGACCCAAGTAGAGACTAGAGACGGGCTAGGTCTCTTGAAGTTTCCACTCTTGGTGTGTTCTTGCTGACGAGAAGCCATCCAAGCCATCCATTTTTGCCTCATTCTGTCCTTGAACGGTTTGTTCAGAACGACATCTAGAGGTTGCAGGATAGATGTCAAGCCACCAGGAATCACTGCTTGGGTGGTGTTGAGAGAAGCACATTTTCTTTTCACTTTGTCAGTCATGTGTGCTCTGAACTGATCCCACACTAAAAAGGATTTCTTCTTCAGGAGAGCTCCAGGCCTGCTATTCCAAACTCGATTGAGCCACAGCACAATTCCTTCTTCATCCATCCATCCTTTGGGATGCACATGGATCACCACACCAGCTGGAAATTTCTCTTTTGGAGTTGTCTTTCGTTTAAAAATCACCATTGGCTTGAGCTTAGTTCCATCTGCCATTCAGGTCAGGACTGTGGTGAAGTGTGTCTTTTCATATCCAGTTGTTCTGATTTGGACAGTTTTGCTTCCCTTGGGCTCAACTGTTCTACTGCCAGGCATGTCAAAACACAGAGGTGTTTCGTCCATGTTCCCAATCTGTGAGAGTTCAAAGTCATGCAGTTTTCTTTGATTCAACACATGGGAGTGAAATGAAATTACTTTGTTATCAAGTTCTAAAGGTAGTTTTTGAGAGACTTTTGTCTTCTGCCTCAGGCTCAGGCCATTTCTCTTCATGAATCTGTGGACCCAATTCAGAGAAGCCTTGAAACCTGGATCTCTCTTCCTTCTGAGAGCCTCTAGCTGGATGTGAAGCATCGTGACAATGTAGCCACTGCATCTCTGGTCAGTCACCCATTCCACAAGCTCTTTTTCAGTCCGGGTACTTGGCTGGAAGGCCCCTGCATGCTCTTTTGGTTTTTGGCAGCTCAACCAGAAGTTCTTTCTGTTTTCTCCCAGCCTGACATTTGCCTGTGGAATTGTGAATTCTCTGGAAGCAGCCCAGTTGCCATTTGCTTCTGCAAATTTGATGACTTTTAGCTTGAAAGAAGCCTCATAAGAAGACCTTTTTCTTTTCAATCCTGGAGTGTCAGTCATGCCTGTTTGGGGGATACAGAATGATTGTCGTTCAAATTAACAACGGTAAATTAACAACATTCGACGCATAGAAGTTCATTCGTTCATTCTCACTGTAACTTCTTTACCTGCACGGGCCAGTCAATGAATGATCTCCGTCTCTATTGTGATCAGCGCTCTACGAATGATGAGCGTTCTGATCGTCCCTATGAATGATCATCGCCTGTATTGTTCATAAAGAATGAAATGAGTGACGCTTACACAAGTTGTTCATTGTGAACTTTCACTCGATAAGATGAAGCATTATTCGGTGGCTGAGAAAAACTAAGCGATGGGGGCGTTCCGGCTTGGATGCTCAATTAAGCAGATTTCTCGATTCCTGCAACTTCCCTTCCTGTATTATATTGATTGATAAAAAACCACAAACGTACTAAAAAAAATTTTTAAAAAATTTTAATCTCCCCTTAAAAAAAATATAATTTTAAAAAAAAAAATTTTTAAAAAAAAAAAAAAAAAACCCCCCCAAATTTTTTAATTAAAAATTGAAAAAAAAAAGGGAAAAATATATTTTGGAAAAATAAAAAAACGTATTATGGTGAGATGTAATAGGTGCAAGGGCAGATTTCTGCTCTCTGTGTAAACCCGAAAATGGAGAAGTCCTGACTGACAAACTGCCGTTTACAGACAACACGCAATTCAGAAAGACTATCGTCACGGACTGGGAAAATAAAGGTTTATGGTTCATCGCGGATTTATTTCGTAAAGAGACCTAATCATTACTTAGCAAAAATAGCACGTATGCATGTTGAGTATAAAAATGGTGTTTCTGTGTTATTCGTCATTGGTCAGAAGCCGTCAAATGAAATACGTAATTTCAACCTTAAAAATAATATCATGTTTCCTGTGTTACCGTACAAAATAGTTTGGCTTCCCAGAAAAACAAACCTAACCTATCCCGCATTGTTTATAACGAACTTATTCTAAGCTTAAATGTTAGGTCACGCACGGGGCAGGCAGCACTAGAACGTAAATGGTCCAGAGACATCGGATTAATACACGAAGGAACAATGCACGATATACGACTTGCGACCACAATGCTTGCCTACAAAGTTTTCATTTTTGCATAGTCACAAGAATTATATCGATGAACACTTTTCCGTACCGGACAGGAAAATCGGGCAATACTTTGTGCACTTTTTGAAAGTCTCCAAGTGAAACATTGCGCATATTTTTGTTATTGTCGTCAAGTACAATATAACATAATGAAGGTAAAGTCCTATCTTAGAAATAATTATAATCTGTGCTTAAACATTAACATGCCAATATGGCTTTTCCCGAGTCTGGCGGACGAAAATAGGGTAGATGATCTGGTTCGGTGACAGAGCTCGCCATATCTAAGGCAAAAAAAAACACACCAGAGGCCTTCCCAGTCCTCCACTCTTCCATAGCATACTGAGACTAGAAGCCGTAAAAGAGCAAAACTCCGTCAAGCGACATGGCGCAATGAAAAAAAACTTCTGGAAAAGTGAGGTGTTTCTGCAGTACTGCAAACATCATTTGCCGGAATATTTTCAGGCGTTGTGGCGTCTCCACGTCCACATCCCGTATCGCGGCGGACGTTGCGGCGGACCCGGCGTGTCGGCCGGTCCGTCTGGGGCCGGCTGAGGGGCGCCCCCTGCCGGCGCCGGGCCGCTCCGCTATCGCTGCCGCCGCCGCAGCCGCCGCCACCGCCGCCGGGTAACACGTCGTTGCTTGGAATTCAAATTTGATAATAAAGATGCAATATACTGAAAGCCGCTATGTAAACGGAACACTTGGTTGTTGTGTTGTTTGTAAAAGCATCACTGCTGTTTGGATATTTATGATGCAAGGCCTGTGGTTCATTGCAGATGATGCAGTGCTGCTGTATGGCAGACGCGTTATTGTTGATAATTAGAGTAAAAAGACGCTAAAAGTGTCACTTTCGGATCAGTTTAGATCATGTTATGGTCCGTGAAGTGCCTTTTCTGCTTTGTGTCGTGCAATTTTTCATGATGGTATTCGATGATGTGGAATTTAATACACGGAAAAATGTAAAAAAGAGGGTGGGGCTGGCAGCTAAGCATGATGTGTCATCTCGATTAGAGTTGCAGTATTTCGGTACCACGCTATATCGGCAGTCCATGCCGGTATACCGACAGCCGGAACTGAAATGGATACTGCTGCACTGGAGCAGCGCCTGTTGCGGCAGTACCGGGACTTTATAATTAAACGTCGTTTTCATGTAGAGTGACGGCACTGCCGGCCCAGCTGCTGCTCCGGTTCCACAGTATTATTTTCATTATCGGCTGCCGGTATATTGACGTTGGCTACCGGTATACCGTGATACCAAAATATGACATTTGTTATTGATGTGTACCAATACAGTTGCTCGATCTATATGTTGGTTTTGAAGGCTTGTGAGTCGTGAGTTCACGTGCAACATCGTAACAATATAAATTAGAACATTATACGAGATTGCCCCGTACCCAAGAGGGTTCTTTAGCCCGGAGCAAAGAACGCTATGGGCTCTTACAAATAATTTCCGAACGTAGCTAGAGAATTATTTTAGGTACGTGTAAAGAACCCAACCGGTTCCTCAACATAAAGTTAGAACTTCGTGCGGCTTTCATTCAAACCGGAGGGTTTTTTTGCGATTCTGGCATCAAACCGACAACTCGCATGCATTCTTTTGAGATTCTTAAACCATTCGTCTGGTAAACTCTAAACTTGGTGTTATTCTTCGTGCAAAAGTTTGAGAACGCTATTGGTTCTTTTGATAAGAATGCACAGAGTTCTGTCAACAAGAACCGTGGAGCTTCTGAAAAGTGGTGGTATAATATTCTACCGCACCTTGGTTTAAAAAACGGCACCAGCTCCATTTCCCATAGCTTTTTTGTAAAAGGTTCTTCAAAAGTGTTTTCAGTTTAGGCACTGTAACTGTTTTCAGTAAGAGTGAAACATCAAGACTTCTTGCACTTCCTTTAAAAGTTAATGAGTGTCCCCTACGAATTTCACGAGCCATTCAGTGCCCCATTCCACCAAATATGCCGTATTTTAGCCTGAGACTATTTGTTATATGTAAATAGAGCCATTCAACCCTTCATTGATATCAAGTAAATCTGACGGGTAAAATCATTCATATTCAAGGAAGAAAAAATTGGTAAACGCACGACCGGTATTACCCGTGGGCGGGCCTACCCGAACAAAGCACTGGTTTACAAAACTGACATAATTATTACTAAAGTATAGCCCGAAAGTTTCGTTTTTTAGGAAAAGAATCCAAAAAGTCCAAGGTTTGCACCGATGTATTAACATTTCGTATATCTTGTGCAATTCTCAGGAAAAACCCGAAAAGGCTTAAGGGGTCGGGTCTACGCCCGCATCACCTAAGTCTTTATCGAAAGTAACTCATTGCCGGGTGTACAGCAATCTGAAGTGGCATTATGCTTAGTTGCCACCCCCACCCTCTTTTTTACATTTTTCCGTGTATTAAATTCCACATCATCAAATACCATCATGAAAAATTGCACGACACGAAGCAGAAAAGGCACTTCACGGACCAAAACATGATCTAAGCTGATCCGAAAGTGACACTTTTAGCGTCTTTTTACTCTAATTATCAACAATAACGCGTCTGCCATACAGCACCACTGCATCATCTGCAGTGAACCACAGGCCTTGCATCATAAATATCCAAACAGCAGTGATGCTTTTACAAACAACACAACAACCAAGTGTTCCGTTTACATAGCGGCTTTCAGTATATTGCATCTTTTTTATCATATCTCAGTTCCAAGCAACGACGTGTTACCCGGCGACGGTGGCGGCGGCTGCGGCGGCGGCAGCGATAGCGGAGCGGCCCGTCGCCGGCAGGGGGCGCCCCTCAGCCGGCCCCAGACGGACCGGCCGACACGTCGGGTGCGCCGCAACGTCCGCCGCGATACGGGATGTGGACGTGGAGACGCCACAACGCCTGAAAATATTCCGGCAAATGATGTTTGCAGTTCTGCAGAAACACCTCATTTTTCAAACTTTTTCAATGCGCCATGTCGCTTGACGGAGTTTTCCTTTTTTACGGTCTCTAACCTCAGTATACTGTGGGAGAGTTGAGGACTAGAAAGGCCTCTGGTGTTTTTTTTTTTTTGCCTTAGATATGGCGAGCTCTGTCACCGAACCAGAACATCTACCCTATTTTCGTCCGCCAGACTCAGGAAAAGCCATATTGGCATGTTAATGTTTAAGCAAAGATTGTAATTATTTCTAAGATAGGACTTTGCCTCCATTATTTAATGTTGTATTTGATGACAATCACAAAAATACGCGCAATGTTTCCACTTGAAGATTTACAAAAAGTGCACAAAGTATTGCCCGATTTTCCTGTCCGGTACAGAAAAGTGTTCCACGATATAATTCTTGTGACAATGCGAAAATGAAAACTTTGTAGGCAAGCATTTTTGGTCGAAAGGCGTATATCGTGCATTGTTCCTTCGTGTATTAATCCGATGTCTCTGGACCATTTACGTTCTAGTGCTGCCTGCCCCGTGCGTGACCCAACATTTAAGCTTAGAATAAGTTCGTTATAAACAATGCGAGATAGGTTTGTTTTCTGGGAAGCCAAACTATTTTGTATGGTAACACAGGAAACATGATATCATTTTTAAGGTTGAAATTACGTATTTCATTTGACGGCTCCTGACCAATGACGAATAACACAGAAACACCATTTTTATACTCAACAACGCATACGTGCTATTTTTGCTAAGTAATGATTAGGTCTCTTTACGAAATAAATCCGCGATGAACCATAAACCTTTATTTTCCCAGTCCGTGACGATAGTCTTCCTGAATTGCGTGTTGTCTATAAACGGCAGTTTGTCAGTCAGGACTTCTCCATTTTCGGGTTTACACAGAGAGCAGAAATCTGTCCTTGCACCTATTACATCTCTTCATAATACGTTTCTAAGTTTGTTTTTTGTATCTCTTAGTTCTGTTGACCTGTAGCAAACTAGATCTTCGATGAGTGGTAAATTTTCTTCGCAAAGTTCGCACACGGAACGCGTAAGTTTTTGTCGAGTAAAACCTTTTGAACCAAGATACCTTTACGCTCTTGATAAATGAATTTACGTCGACCATTTTGAAACCGTTACGTTGGTAGCGTTGCGCTAATTTGGATCTTTTTATTTTGTCGGAGCCATTGTTCATATCAATTTGTATAATATGTTGTTAACTTTTATAACAATAATGATTTGGCGACTGCGATTTTTTCTGCAAAGGAGAAGTTTCTACTTTGCCACTGATCCTCTTTTTTTGACCATCTTAGACAAAATCGATACCAGATTTTTTTATTGA